>MU624257.1:573639-618055 GCA_025201745.1 Xylariaceae sp. FL1651 | reverse complement strand
ACGTTTTTTTTTATGTGTGGCTTACCTTATTGTTTTTTTTCGCCCGCGCGGTGTCTTGTTTTCCCTTGTTGTTTATGTTTTTCTTTTTTTTTTTTTTAATCCTTTTTTTTTTTTTTTTTTTTTTTTTTTTTTTTTTTTTTTTTGAAGCGCGTTAGATGCCTATTTCGCCCTATATTAGGTCGTCTCTCAACCTAGCTTTTGCGTATGGCCCTATGGGAAATCTGGTGGTTTTAGTTCGTTCTTTACATTAGCTACATAGTCTATTGTGGTACGGTGTACAAAGCTTGAGTTGGGTTCTTCTCCTATACAGAACGGTTGAGACACGGCTTGAGTTACCGAAGACTTACCATGATGCCTGTAAGCTGAAAGGCATTAGGTCGCATATTGCTCTAGGAGAGACTGATTATCATTAACGGTCGAAACCGCGAATGTGACGGTACGTGCTCGCTAAATCATGCATTGGTTATGTTATATACCGACTGCTAGAGAACAGGCACTCGAACATACCACTCCTCTATTAAATAGGTATTCGGGTCGCGGCTTCGCGTCTGGCTGATCCTGCAGCTCTTTGCTCTGGTGGTGTAGATCATGTTACAGCGATCGTAAGTTGTAGCCAAGGTCTGTTTTACAACTTTAATAGTGACTCCTTGCATTTCTTTTTGCTACGTATGAACATATGTATAGGATGTAGTTATAGGTATTTACACCGAGGTAGCAGAAAATTATTTTTTTAATATAATTGTATCCCGATCATAACGACCTCTGGCTGAGAGCCCTTGGACAAGCTATAAGATACTGCCCAATAAAATGCTCATCTCCTACTAAGTATGAAAATATTTTAATGTTTATATTATGAGCATTGATATATGTTTCCATGTTTCAGGGCTGGTATATTCAAAATTGGGGCTTCTTTTTCATCATGAGACTCAGTACACCTTGTTGATAAAGGGGATACATGGGACAATGGGTCATGGGAATTAGGAATCCAGGGCTAACGAGATATAGAACAATATGAATTGAGACCACTGCTTGAGCCGTCTAATGCTTTAATCATCGTGGCCTAGCTAATTCTAAACCTGGATCACCATAATTATGGCTTGCGGCAATTAGAAACTCAAGTTGCCGACACGCATAAGTCACCTGTAATTTATATATACTTCACCTGAAGTGCCCGAGCTACAGAGATTGCCCTAGATAAATAGTAAAATGCGCTCGGTTACATCTCAATGGAAGTTGGGTACTCAGATGGCTTCTAATTATTAGCTTTGTGAGCCTTTATAACCCAGATTCTTGAGTTCGATCAGTCTATTCTTAACGACATCAATCTAACTAGCCTATCTCGTCAAAAAACCCTCTTCATGCGCTGTTCTAGTTCCATTTGCTCTCGTTGAGCTTCCTAGTTTGCCCGTCTGGCTTCGTACAGCTGCTGCGGTGTTAGAGGCGGCATCTAAAGATCGTAGTCTGTAAAGGTACCCCATATTCCCACTTTGAACTCTTGCCCATGAAGCTCATATGTAAAACGATTGAGTGTTTCTATGCTTGGCAGACATAACCGGCCATAGTTACCTATCCGAGTCATATCTACTGCTACTGGTTGGTAATTAGAAAACAAGTTGAACAGTTGCGTCAAGTCTGGGCGAAAGACACCAAATGTTTTCCTTCGATACGAATCCTGCCTGTGAAGGGACGGAATTTTTTTAAGCCTGGGACGGCTTCCGAGAAAAAATCTATACAACGCATGTCTGTCTTTCCTCTGCTTAACTTGAAATTTAAGTTTGTTGTCCTCGCTTATAAAAAATAGATTAACAAGGACAGCAATCTCCCGAACCGCATTCTGCCAAAATTATGGCAATCTCTCTTGCCACGGACAGCCAGACCATCCGGGGAGAACCCAAAAGCAAGAAGCGTGTCTCTCATACCGGGTCTCTTCGTGCTAAAGATCTCTGTCACGATTTCTTGTAAGCCCACCTAGGATGAGAAGAACAGTGATCTGGGAGAGATGGGATGCAATCGCCGTAAACTCCAAGACGAGATCGAATCAAAGCAGGATCAAGGGCTCGAGAACTGACGCCGAATCGACTCCTGCAAGCCAGCTGGTGTGACTTCAGCCCGTCCAGTTTCAGTTTTATGGACCGGGCCGAAATGATACTCGTTTCGAAACTCGTTGCTTTGCTGTGTTTCTTGGAATTGAATTCAGCGGCTTTCGATCGTGCTTTTTTTCAAAGAAAACTTCGAGTATCGGGCCTTGAGACATAACAATACTCGAGTTTGTACTGCTGTTGGCGATGGGGTGAGCAAGGACGGCAAGTCCAATCTCAGTAATGCTAGTAGGCTTATCTTTGGTGATCCTTTCCTCGAATTATATATCTGCGAAAGCGTATTGGGATCTGGCTTTCAATGTGGCGAGATCTTTGATGGTATTTTGCCGAGGGTTTGCCAATATTAGGTCTTGAGATGTCTACAGGCCTGATGATGGCGCATTTTCGATTTCTGCGGCCTTCATGGACTTGATATAGAATACAGGACGTAATTACTGAATAGGAAATACAGTTTCGATTTGGGTAATACGTGTTATGCGTTGAAAAGAAATGGAAAAATCTCATCACGAGCAATAGCGAATTCGTCTTTTAAAGTACCTTTGTATTAACAAATAAGAAAGCAAAGAAAGTCTTTATTCATAAAAATTGCGGCAGGCAAAGTTACGTATGTATCAGCTATCATGACGTAGTCAGCTTTAAAAATATAGAATAAATTTGCAACCAACCACGGATCAGGTATTCAACCACTATAAATCGGCGTTTTCACCCGCAACCATAAGCAGCGCGTACATAAAGCTTCAATTTGATTAATCTAGTCATCAGCATTCATATGTCTATTGACTTTCGTGCAATTGATTGTTACAGAACCACCAAGTAAGGCGTACCGAATAAGGCGTAGTCTATCGGCCTATCATCCTCTAATTCCTCGCCAGAGTTTTCTTACATAACCGGACTGCTGGATAGGAACAGATAGTATCTTGTATGTCCATTCTGGTTACTCGCATAAGAATCTTTGACCTCTTTCAATTATTGTGAAGACAGTCTAGGGGTGCGATGCCGTTGCATACTACCTAAATTGATAGCTAAGATACAAAGAACAGCTTAAGTGAATAATTAGTGCTTTTTACATCAAACTTGAACAGACATTTGCATGTATATTGCGGCAACATTGAAGACCCTATGAGTAAGCGTTCCTCTGATTCTCACGCCAGTAACTGGTGGCTTCTTTCTTGTTGACTGGATACGAGTTTTGATCTCCTGCTTTGTTGAACAACGGTATTACTGGGGGTTTTTATGTGTATGAACTCGTCTGGTAGTCCTAGAGGTTAGTCTAAGTGGTATAGATAATTAGGGCAAGAGGTAGTATGATTCGGCGTGCTGCTTAATAACTTATCAGTCCTTCAATCGGTAAAATTGAAGCGAGGCTAGATATGAGTTATGAGACCCCAAGGCTTGGAAGCATCAACATCAGTCTCTTCGATCATGTGATATATCTTGACTTGGTCTTATTTTAAAATACCTGCAAATCTTAGGATTCTAGCATATACAGTTTAAACGCAGATATTCTTCTCAGAGCAAATGCCTGCCTAGTGTGCGGCAAATCATAAAATTTTGCCATGGGAGATGGAAGTCTATCCTACCCTTGTTTCTTTGCCAAAATAAACAAAACGGTTAAGTGCATATGCATAGAGTTGCATCGCTCTCTAATTCCCGACTACACTAGGTTTCCGAAAAGTTTTCGGTTATCAACTAGCAAGCTAGTCTCATTACACCGCGCTGATACGACTCAGCTGCCCGTATATAGCTCGAGTCGAGTATTCATCAACTCATCTGTCTACGCATCTACAACATGCCAGCAGTCTATATCTACGACAATGGCGCGAACCTGGCTCCGGCAACAATTTGCCAACTGTTTTATGTCCTCGGCGCGGCCGCCGTATTGGCGATTGCTGCGACGCCAGACTCAGCGCAGCGTTTACTGACACAGTACGGTGCTCGAAGCTCCCCTGGTAATTCATCGGCGCCGGCCTCATCGCAAGTTCGCAAAAATGTTATCATAGAAGACAATAATACCAACACGGGGCTCTTCGTCCGTCTTGTCACCTGGGTCACGTCAGTGGGCAAGGTTCCGCATTCGTGGTTCATTCATTTTTATTTTCTTTCTCTAACCTGCACGATATTTTGGGCCGTGCAATTCCTCACTCATGGGACGGTTCTTGAACTTATCGTGAGCAATCAGGCCGCCGCATCTCCGTCTTCCATGACCATCGGACAAGTCGTTCTCGTCTGGTCTCTGATGGGTCTCCAGGGTGCAAGACGTTTGTATGAGTGTTTGACTGTCCTGCGACCGTCTGCCTCCAGAATGTGGATCGTTCACTGGCTCTTAGGAAATGCCTTTTATTTCTGTACGAGTATATCAATCTGGGTTGAAGGATCTAGTAGGCTGCTATTTCGTCCGCGAGATACCTTACCTTGTACTAACTGAAACACAGGATCGATATGGCATTCTGACCGAGATATTCTCAATAGCAAGGTCCCATCACTGAAATCAATGACCGCCACCTCGGTGTTTCTGATCGCATGGTTTATGCAGTATCAATGTCATCAGCATCTCTCTAGACTAAAGAAGTATTCATTCCCTGACGACGGCTTATTTCGGTACCTGGTGTGTCCGCATTACACCTGTGAATGTGTGCTCTACCTTTCAATGGCAGTAGCAGCAGCACCCGACGGTCAGATTTACAATCAAACTCTTGCTTGCGCGGTGTTGTTCATTTCAACCAATCTCGGAGTTACTGCAAACGGTACCAAGCGATGGTACAGTGATAAGTTTGGTAGTAGGGTCCAAGGGAAATGGAAGATGATACCCTTTGTATTTTGACATCAGCAAGTCAAAGCATATCATGTCACTTCTGATTGAACAAGCCGAGTCTGCTCCCCAACTTGGAGACACTTATCACATCTCGGTAGGTCAAACTTGTGCGCGTTTGGCGTGGGTTCCGACCATCGTGAAATACCGAACTCGATCGAAGCAAGGACCAATTGGCAATTGTTCGTCCCGAGAGCTCGACGTCTTCCACGATATCAGCAATGCCATGGAGGTAGCCTGTGTAGAGGTCTGCAGTAATGATTAGAAGGCTTCTGGGTTCTTGCAGTATTCTCCAGGTCGGCACAGTGTCTAATGTGCCGTCCTCTTTCATCTTGTGTACGTCTAGACAGATACTGGCACCAAGGCTTACGGTGCAGACAACAGGATGGTAAGCGGCTCCGTCTTTATGCGGCATGATACCGATGCCTGGTGGGTACTCATTAATGAGCACATGGTTGGGCCGCTTGTGGGGGCTGTCGGAGAAGATATGCGACCGCGATTCCACATCTTGTTCGATACGGAGTGATTGCAGTCGCGAAACAATAGGCTCCTCTAGCCACGATGGTAGAGGCGCATCGACTAATCTATTATCGATGAGGTCTGATGGCCACTACAACATCAAAAGTTAATAAAGGCAAGGGTTTTGGGGCGCCGAATACAAGCATGAGCATTCGAGAGCGGTAAATACTTAATAGGCGACTATGCTCTTGATATATGGCCGAGGAAGTAAGAATTGACTACGGAATAGCATACCGTCTGTAGACGTCGTCGGGTCAATTGCTTCCATCGAGGTTTCGGCGCGGATGCTATCTTATTCAGGATAAGTTTCTCTTCATCCTCGGTAATAAAATTAGAGATATAAAAAGCAGCAGAAGGCAGCAGAGCGACTCGTGCATGGTCGAGGCATTGTGGTAGTAGAGGATTGCCAGGAGTGTCCATGGGTGTGCGTATGGGTTGGATCTAGATATTTCTGGTAGCAAGTCGTTTCTATGTAGCGTTTGGTGGAACTGGATTTTATCGCATGAGCGTTGAGATTGACGATTTGGAAGGCGATGCAAGAGTCCAAGGCAGAGTGGGGGCGAAAGGGGCATGAGAAGATGTTGGTGTTGACGATCGTTTTCTGGATATGCCTTAGGCTGTTTGGTTCGCATACGGAGATTTGAATAGAG
Organism: Xylariaceae sp. FL1651; assembly: GCA_025201745.1. NCBI lineage: Eukaryota > Fungi > Ascomycota > Sordariomycetes > Xylariales > Xylariaceae > Xylariaceae sp. FL1651. The sequence continues at coordinate 611,978 of MU624257.1, read as the reverse complement.
GAGAATAGGTTTAAGGCATCAAGTAGCGGAAATGATTGAATAACTCGGGACTGGACGATCTGCGGGTAGAAATCTTGTTGATGCTACACTACTCTGCGAGAGTAGAGAAGAGTCGGATAGAAAGAGTGGCAGATTGATGAAAAGTAGAATTGAGAAAAAGGTGGTGCGAGATGAGGGGCAGGACCGCAGGACTTTTGGGTGTGCTTTTCGGACAGCCTAGGTCTTGCCTTGGGCTGCATTTGGGGGCCAGGGAGGGGGTGGTGCAAGAAGTTGCAATTTTACGGGAATACCGGCCTTCTCAGGTAGACTTGGACCAATCATAGCACAGCGGGGAATCATTAAGGCGATAGATCTTCAAGCAATCAACAAGCAACACAGTGAGTGAGAACCCAGCGTAGACAAATGCTTGGACGCCCTTGTCTGTGGTGTTACCGCGCTAGCAGAATATCGACTAGCATAGCCTGGGCCACGCTACTACTCTGCGCCGCTAGCTCAGAAAGAGCATAGCCCTGCATGTTTAGACCGGGTCTGCCAGCGCCCTGCCAGGCCCTGTCACTGCGGGTGGATAGCCAACCAAGCCAGCCAAGCCAGTCAAGCCAGTCAAGCCTGTCCCAGCCATTCTTCCTTCCCCATCGCTCTTTTCTCGTTCATTCAATTTGGGCGTAACCTGTTTCGCTGTCTGCCTACCTGCCTGCCTGCTTAGGGGTACCTTGCCTATGCTACGGTGTATCTTACCGTGTATGTAGTCGCAGTCGGTGCTCGTTTTCTCCTACCCAAAACTAGTCCCGCCTCTTCACCCTCCTACTGCTTGTGTCTTGCAACCCTTTCTCTCCCGTGCATTCGATTTCTTCTTCCACGACAGAAAAATAACAATACGCTTCAACTTGGCTGGGTTTACTTACCTACCTACTTAGCAAGATTACGAACCAGCAGCAGCAATTAAGGCTTCGACTCCGAACACATTTGCTTCCTACAGTAGTGCTAACTGTAGCCCGCCTTCTGACGCCCAACACCATTGTTTTCGTCCCTTCATCGATCGCCCTGTTTGACTTGCGACCGGCGGATTTAGTCTCCTTTGGTCTCATAACGCAAGACACCAGCGACCGGGCAGAAATCCATACGCGACTCCCGGCCAAACTCCCAGACGAGTGGCCATCATGGTGTACTGCATGAGAGCCTGGTATATAAATTGAATGCTATGGATGCGCAGAATGCTGCCGACTCCTCGAGCACGAAGCAGCCTGCTTCCCCAAAGGAGGAAGACTCGGGCCCTAACGCTCTCAAGTCAAAGTCGACTTCTGGAATCACGACGAATACCCTTAAACCCACCACAAATCTCAAGTCCTCCTCTCTAGCCAAGGATTCTAGGCCCGCGACGACTTCATTCAATGCGCCCGACGAAGATGTCTCACCCGACCAGAATTCCGACACAGAGACAATCGTGTTGCCTGGGAAGGATGGCATATCACCGTCGAAACCACGGAAGGTGATTAAATATGAAGATAAGAGCGACGAGGAGATGAACGATATCTCACGACCTAGGAAACTATTGAAAGATGCGAGAGATGGAGACCGCGAGGGCGGTCATTCCGACGATGCCACTCCGTCCTTAGCTGGAAAGAAAAAACGACTGGCCGAGAAAGAAAATCAACGAGCTCAGGATGGCCCTGGTGGGCTCAGTTCCGCCCCTACCTCTCCACCGGCTCATCATCGCACCAGCAACGGTCCTACCCATAGGCGCCGCAAGTCTGGCGACGTTCAATCTGAGTCTGGAACTGAATCATCCAATTCTCGGTCGCATAAGATGTCCCATAAGGATGAAGCCAAATCAGTCGAAAGGCTTCTTCCTGGCAAGCGAAGGGCTGTTAAGACGGAATCTGATGATGAAGGAGAGTCGCGCAAGGCCCGGCGACCGCGCATTTCGGACACTAGTATTGATGTATCGGGTAGTGTGAGAGAGAGAGATCACAAAATGGTATCCGGAAGACACACTGATAAACAATCCGGAGCACGAAATCGATCTGTCTCACCACCTGCTCGCATGCATCGTCGCAGCCTCTCAACACAACTACCTTCTCAATCATCGAATGGCTTGAGCACTAAGAAGCGACGTGTTCCCGCTCCACTCCAATCCACCGAGTACCAGTCGGACGATTCCTCCGCAAGTGGAAGCCCGCACCCTCGGAGTTCTAAACTGAGAAGTGTTGCTACTCCGATTACAGGTGAATCCACCATCTCGCCTGCTAGGATGCCTGGCCACAAAAAGCATGTTGATAATCACGGTCAAACACTCCTTGCCAAGGCCTGTGCGAAAGGCGAATATGACACTGCCAAAAAAAGGCTTGTCGAAAGACCGGAGGATTTGAATTTCGCTGATTACGCAGGAAATACGCCTCTGCAGATTGCCTCGTTGAATGGTCACGGCAACATTGTCCAACTTTTGATTGAGGCAGGGTGCAACTTGGATTGCCGTAACAGCGACAAAGAAACTCCACTCCTAGACGCGGTAGAAAATGGTCACTTGGGTGTGGTCAAGCTTCTGTTAAAGGCTGGTGTCAACCCTCGTAAGGCTGATGCGGAAGGGCACGAACCTCTGGAAAAGGTCCCGGATGACTTAGACAATGCTGAAGAGATCCGCGCCGCTCTCAGAGAGGCAAAGGAACGTGTGGGTGAATTGCGCCGTACTTCTGAAGATCACCAGCTCCAGGATCTGCAAGATGCTCTCTCTTCTCATGGGGCTGAGAGCCCTCGCCAATCTCCAGCTGCTGCAATAAATAGCCTTCTTGCGGAAAAGCGCCGTGGCGGTACAGTGCGATCGACAAAAACTAGCAACCATCTGTTGTACATGAACCTCGATGACAAAACACTCAGACAGGCTGCAGCGCGCGGCGATAATGAGACCGTTACGCGCGTGCTACAAGTCAAGGAGCGCTGCGACGATCCTGAGGCCTTGGTAAATGCGGCACGTGGAGGTCATAACTTAGTCGTGGAACTTCTGCTCGCCTTGGGTAGTGCAAACCCCGATCCTCGACCAGTATCAGGTCTCCCAATAGAATACGGAACCCCTATGCTTGCCGCTATCGGGCAAGAGAACATCGAAGTCATAAAACTACTTCTCAATGCTAGTGGCTTTGACCCGACACGTCGATATAAGGGACAAACGTATTATGAGATTGCTCGCCGTCGAGAAGGACCCAATTGGAAGGAAGAGGAGCATATCTTGAAGGAAGCGTACGACCATTACAAGAGGGGTTCCAAAAGCTCTTCCAAGGCTAAACCTTCTCCAAGCAGACGCGAACGGGAGGTTGATGCAGATTTGAGACGTGGCAACCGCAATGAGTCCAGTCTGGATATGGCTCGATCGCAGAAGCGACGCTCTTCAACAAGTCCGCCCCGGGATGCCGAACCCAAAAGAAAACTTAATTCCACCAAGGTGGCTAAAAGTCCCAAGGAAAAGCGCCGCTCCCTTTCCTTTGGCACTCACGACGAGCAAACCTCTCCAAAACGCGGACCCGGTCGACCTAAAAGAGATGAACGGCCCTCAAATACTGCGTCCTCGGACCGTGAAGTCTCTCCGGCAAGGTCAAAGCCCTCCACAAAGCCAAAGCTGATCGAATCAGAAGTAGTGGGTTCTTCTGATGGCGAAACGATCAAACCCCGCCGAAAACTTATCTCAGGAAAGGACTTGAAGGGCCAACGGGAAAAACAGCGTCGTGAGAGTATGGCATCGAATATCTCTGGTCTGGACCGTGGCGAGTCTAAAAATGACGAACCTACGGAAAAATCTCGGCTTGATCGCCTATCTGAAAAGCATCTCGACCGGACAAAGGCGCTGAAGCGTGAGGAATCTGCTGATCGGCTGTCAGTTACTGATGCTTCAGGCAAGAGGCATCGGTCGAGCACAAGCCCCTCAAGACGTGGATCCGGGGACAAAGAAGAAGGTGGGGCAGCTGTCAAGAGAAGGAAGCTGGACGCCGACAGCAGAGAGAGGCGCCACTTGGAGCCTCCATCACCTGAGGGTCGCCAGACAAAAAGGGAGCCATCCCGAGACTCCGCCAAACGGCAGCGTGCATTAGAGAATGATCGTAGGGAAGCAGCGAAATCTCAGAAAGCGAATCATGATCGAAGAGAGTTAGAAAAGTCCAATAATTCCGACAAAAGCATTATAGTTGCGGCTGAGGAGCCCGACATAGATATGCGGGATGCACCTCAAGCTTCAGAGGAGGAGGGCGAGATTCAAGCCGAACCCGAGGTCGAAGAAATCAAGGAACACCGGAAAAGAACAAAGCTGGAGTCACTGGCAGACGAAGAAGTTAGGAAAAGGGGCGCTGAACGTGAGCTGCAAGAACAACTTAGGAAGAAGCAAGAAGAGGAAGCAAAACGGAAAGAGCAGGAAGCCGAGCAGAAGCGACTAGAAGCTGAAGAACGTATTCGTCTTGAATCTGAAGAGCTGAAACGTAAAGAAGAAGCAGAAAAGGCTCGCTTGGAAGAAGAACGGAGACAAAAGGAAGAGGAAGAACGCAAGCAGCGAGAAGAACAGGAACGAAGGCAAAGAGAGGAACAGGAACGGAGACAGAGAGAGGAACAGGAGCGGAGGCAAAGAGAGGAACAAGAACGGAGGCAAAGAGAGGAACAAGAACGGAGGCAAAGGGAAGAACAGGAGCGCAAACAACGTGAGGAAGAAGAGAGGATTCAACGCGAAAAGGATGCGGCTGAGGAAGCCCGCCGTATTCGAGAAGAAGAGGAACACCAGGAAAGGGAGCGCAAGCGCGCTGAACGAGCTGCGCGCGAGGCGGAGCTGCAGCGAGCCCGGCAAGCAGAACAAGAGCGAATTCGTCTCTCAAGACTACCTCCTCTTCTACGTTGGCTTCATGGCTGCCCAGATCCCAAGCAGACAGAGATAGCAGAGCTCTTTTCAAAGGCGCAAGGCGTCCGGTATGATACCATTGATCCATCGGCGACAGGCAAACCGGGTGGACGCGATCAATGGCTTCTCAATACTCAGGTTGCTCTTCTGTTGGGAGAGAAGGACCTTTCACTGTCACGTTGTAAGTTACTTTCAGTATGACTTGATCAAAACGGAAACTGACAGGAAATAGACACTGCCTGGGAACGGATTCCTGTGAGCAGCATTGCGAAGAGAGTTGTCTGGCGACTGGAGCAAGACCGATATGCTTTGACAGAAAGCAAGCTTTACCATTTAGGAGAACAGCTTCCAGATTTCTATGGTGGAGACCCGCGCACTGTTGGTTACAGAAAGCTTGAACAAATCCGTGGCGAGGCAGCCGATCGCTTCTTCGAGACAGAAATGTTCTTCGTGAAAGTAAGTGTTTCTTCTATATTTTATCTTCTGTACGTGTCTTGAAATTGACATTACAAAGGAATCCGACTTCCTCTATATCGTCCCAACAATTCCCCACCTTCGCAATGTCAGACTCTCCATATGCTACCGCGAACTTCCAGACCATGAATCAGCCCTCTTCACGTTCAGCGGTCCGACCAAATGGAAGCTAGATCCAGATGCTGCAGATCGCGGTTCATTTGCACCGAGGAACAAATATTATCTTAACGGCCAACTCATCGGTGAAGAAAAGCCGGGGAAGTATATGCCAAGCAAAGAGCCTTTTCCCGAAAGTCGAGTTCCTAGAAGGCATGGATTGGTAGCAGTTACACCAGACGAACCCGATTATGCACGTTTGTGCATTGAGCAAAACCTGGCACACCTTTTAACGGAGCAGCAAAAACAGTCCGTCCTGAACGGGTCTCACCTAACACCGAAGAGTATGGTGTCGAATGACCCTGCCGAGTATGCTGGCGAGAATCTATCTCCATCTAGCGTATCGCCACATACCCATCTTGTGAATGGATTCCACAGAAACGGAGAGTCTCCCGACCGGTTACCCAATGGAACCTCCAATATCAACTCTAACGGAAATCAATAAGCCACGGGTCATCTGTCCCTTGGAGCTTACGACCTTCGCCTTCCAATTTACCCAACGCTCAAAGCATCTCCTCGACTTACCAAAACTATACCTTTCATGTATGATATCCCATGTCAGCTTCAGTAAAGTACCATACCTCATTTTCCAATGATCTTGATACTTTTGAGACGGGTTTCCTTTTATTATCACGGGATATACGACTCAAAATAGGTCTTCATTCACATACACCACCAACCTGGTTTCATGGATGGAGTTCTTGGCTCTTGATTGGCTGATCATAGCTTCCATCTTTTGGATCGCGGCTCAGCTTCTTGCTCTTCTGATGTCGGCGTATGTGTTGCTGTTCTATGTTACGACTAGTCTAGATAAGGTCTGGGGGATAGGCCGGATTGCAGGCCATGGCATATTACATAGTAGATACTTCCCATGCAAGTATATACCTGTTCCACGCATCAGAAAGGTTTCGGGTCATTCCACGTGTTGTATGTGTGCTCGGTTTCTCTTTACGCCACTGGAAACCAGTTCGCTCTGGGCGAAAGATTCGTCTGATACAAGTCAAAAGTGACTTTGGCAGGGCTTAGACGAGACAATGAATTAAGCCAGTCTCGCAGTATTCTAAAATAAAGTGCGAAGCCACAGTGGCATCCATTAAAAGTTAGCTCAGCACTGCAAGGGATAAACAGGGGATAGCCCAGTTATCTACATACATGCTATTGTGTTAACGAAATATGCTGTACGCCGTTTGCTTTGTATTTGTTATTATGCAATGTGATACTGGTAATATACCCTGCACCCTCTCATGGCGCGGAGCTGACCTCAAAAGGACGGCCAAGAGCCATTCCTGTATATGTAAGATGAGTCTAGAAATTCCGTCTAAGCTTGTTATAAACAACATGGTACAATTAGCGGATTGCAGCTTACTATATTATACGATGTCGACACGCAACAGGGCTTTCACACGCGTATAGAGCAAACAAGTTGACAAAAAGGACTAACTGCTGCGACATGATGGCAAGCGCGTCTGCACACACTCAATTGATCATCGAGTTAGTTCGTAGCTTGAGCTCTAAATACTCTAGTCTAGTCTACAACTCTCAACTAACCCTTGTTTTTGGCCCAACGAGCAACTCTTTACATACGCCTTTTATTGCGCCGGCAAAAGGTCCATTAAGAAGATGATCATCGCCGCCGTCATCGAAACTTAGAACACACGAGTTTCACCGTCCTTCTCGTCCTTTGATTGGCTCATCCGATGGAAGCAAGGAAGAAGCTGACCTTGTCATTGGCCGCTAGCTATGCTAGGTAACGATCGTATGGGAAAAGCAGGGCACATCGCCAATGACCTTGCAGAGCCGCAACGAATCATCTTGCTGGTGCCTTAAATAGTATCATGTCGGCCGGGGGGCTCTTTGCATTAGGGGGGTGCTAAGGGGGGAGGCCTGTGGAGACGGCTCAAGGTTGGATGGGTGGTCCGAATATCGTCTCCAGCACCTCGACAGCCCAATATTGCCATTCATCTCCCAGACGCTCTCAAATGGTACCGAAGCCCATCCATCAAGGGACCGGAGGACCAGGCTACAGAAGTGGCCGTCATCGGGACACTCACGACCCCCAGCTGGTGGCACAGCCCCTGCGCCAACAAGCCAACAACCCGTCTCAAAGTCCTGTCTTACCCAGAGCTGTCGGTTGCCGTAGGGCAGTGCGAATAATTGCACAAGAAGACCACGCCGCTTCAGCGGCGAGCTCACAAATGACTGGGATGTGTTCGCCTAATTTATGGGGGAGAACCCAGCCAAGCCAGCTAGTATCTTTTCCCTCTTTCCAGTGTGATGGAACATCAACGCGACCCGATCTTTCTGCCGGATGTGAGATGGACTGTTGCATTTTTATGTTTGCGATCTCTTATATTCTAGACTCACGTGAGCGATAGACACAAAGAACGCATTCAGCTATACATCTGGCAATATCGTTATTCGATAGCTGTTTGACAGTCAACAGCACACTAGAAAGTACGCTGGGCGACTTAACGATTCCCAAATCAACCATGAGGGCACTCCTCCTTCCGCCTCCTTTACTTTTCGTCCTGCTTCTCCAGACTGGCTCCTCGCTAGCCATAGAGAACGACTTCTCATCTTACCCGCAAGGATCACAACAATGTCTCTACGACTCGGCAGACCAGGCTGGCTGCACTTCAGGCAGCTCAGGCGCCGAACTCAATCAGTGTCTGTGTAAGAACCACGGCAACTTTATATACAACACGGCGAGTTGTGTCTCGCAGAAGAGTCACGCGGACCTACAAACCGTCTACGAGATGCTTTCATCCAACTGTGCCGGCACTGGTGTTACGCTCTCTGTGTCAGAGCAGGCCTTTCTAGCGGCAGCGGCGGCTGCAACGCAGACCACGTCGACACCAACATCAACACCAATGCCGACATTAACCTCAACATTAAGTCCGACCACAACACCAACCTTGTCTTCCTCCACAGCTTCGAGTCAGCCCCCGAATCCTACAAACTCGGACCCAGCAGCCGCAGATAGTGGGCTTAGTACCGGCGCTAAGATCGGTATAGGCGTAGGTATCGGGTTTGGCGTCATTGTGGCCGGGCTCGCAGCTTGGTTCATATTCGCGTACCAGCGGCGGCGGCGCTCAGCACACTCAATTCACAGCAACGAGGCAACGGCTGGCGGAGACGGTCCCTCGGGGTATGGCGCGGGTGTTTATGGGATGACCGACAGGCCGCGTCATGAATTCGCCCACGATAACATGCAGCACGGGGCTGCCGAGCTGGCTCCCGTCGAGTGGAAGCCACCCGCTGGTTATGCGGCTCCGGCATACACGGCCAGCGAGGGTCAACACGACAAGAAGGCTAGCGTGCCACTGCTTGCAGAGCTAGGGGGCGAAGCCGAGCCACAGCAAAGGCCTGTTGAGTTACCAGCTACTGAAGGGTATCTGGGGTACTCAGATAGAGCACCTGGACAGAATCCGGGGCATGGACATGGGCATAGACATGGAGCTGTGACGCCCGAAGGGCTGTCACCTGCGACACACTCTCAGAGCGGGCGGGGCGACGTGTCACCGTTCAGTCCATCACGGTACTCCGAGGGCGGGACATATTAGACTACGATCAACCAAAATCTGGGGATTGGCGCTTCTGATTTACGAGAATAACGACGGTGGGTAGCGCGTAATATCACGAGAAAAAATATACTTGAGGTGGCCCGTCCCGGCCAATACTTAGTGTTTATTGTATATACAAATAATCAGCGCACCAGGATGGTGTTCCAGGTTTTCCAAGGCGAACTGGTTTGGATTCAGGTATCCGGTTTGTAGGACCAGAACAGCGATCTGTACCAAGAATGTCGCCTTAATTTTATTTGATTGTTTAAGGACTCAAGGAAGTGCGTGTGAAACAGTTTCACCTGACGATTAAGCTTATGTCACGTCTTGATCTAACCCATGTATAGCACGTAACTAATGACCTTAGTTGCTTATGTCAGATTTCAGGTTAGTTTTATTACGGAGTTTGTGCACAGTGGAATGAGATATGGATGCACACTTTTATTACCCTGCAACCATACAAATAAAAGTAAAGACTTATGCCGCTGCAGCAAACAAAACCTCTTAACAGAAGGAAAGAAGGGAGAGACCCAACTATAACCCCTAATCCTCACCATACGCCGAGGAGGAGAGGACATCTAATCCAAACAAGTTGACGATGTTGTGATCGAAGACGAATCGCTATCCGACGTATCTGACTTATGTCGACGCCAGAATATCAGCTTCCGGAAAACCCTCGCAACCCGCGCCTTCATACCATAACGGCCAGACCGCTTCTTCATTGGCCTCACCTTCACCACCTCAGGTATCACCGGGGTCTTCCCGATCGAGTCGCTGTGGCATGAGCAGACACAGCATCCGCAACAAGCCTTCTTAGCCGCCCAGGCAGTTGGCATTCCCATTGCTCCTCTTCTTAGTCCATCTCCCGGCTGTCTCATGACCATTTGATGCCCTTGGGGTCCTAGCATCCCGACTCTCCCGTCCATTTCGAGGGACATGTCCAGCGCAAAGAGACAGTTAGCTCTAAGGTCAAATGAGCCGACGATCTTGTAGAACCGCTGTCCTGCGAGGTGGCAGAGCCACTGTGCCGTACAGCACAGAATATCCTCCTCGTCGAGCTCGCCCTCATCCTCGAGGAACGTGTACAAGGACTTGGGTCCCATGCCCCATATTGAGCCCACGCAACTCCTGAGGAGGCCCAAGGAGGGTGTGAAGTGCGGTGGGTTCGGCTTCGGAAAATTCAAGCCCTGGCCAGCCATCTTACTCGATAGCCGCGCCACGCGCCACGAGAGGGAATCCCACGACGGCATGTCCATAGGGGGCGGTGGATTGATCTTCTGGAGGATTTCGAGACGGCGGGTGCGCATGTCGAGCTGCTCGGTCGTCGGCTGGAGACCCTCCATACTCTGAGGAAGCGCGATGTCCTTCCATCCCTCCAAATTGGCGATGACCGTTGCGCAATAGGCTTCGGCTTCTCTGTTGGCTGGTGGTTGCTGCAAGCCAACCTCAATGGGGTCCAAAAGGCTAGCATTTGGTGTGTCTGCCATGGCGCGATAAAGAGAAGAGGAAGAGGAGGGGGGCTGTTGTGTTCGTTGGCGGGTTGAATGGGGGGAGCCGGGACTACAGAGAAAAGGACAGCTGCAAGTACGCAGGCTTCTCATAGCGGTGTGCGCATGAGTGCAGGGCCGGTGACATAAATACTCAGTCCTCATTCCATCAGAACCAAACGCAGCGGTCCTGGCCCGAGAGATGCAGTGTTAGCTTCACCGACGTTATCAGAACGTAGACGAGTGTGCGAATCACGACCCTCGCCGAGACGCAGTGCTCCTGCTTTATTGGTCTACCTTCTGCAGGATTTATGCAGCAGCAGAAACACATATAGTAGCTACTACTAAAACACGAGCCGAGCCAAGGCAATTCGTCTAACGTAAGACAGCAGATGTCCGCTGCCGCAGCTCTGTGGCCCTTCACCACCTCTGCACTTGGCTGTTTCTGGACATGCCAAAACCGAGATGGAGAGCAGCCACGGTATGACAGGCTGCTAACGTGTAGGGGGCCGTTCAAAACTCAGTCATATAAGTGGCATGAAACGTATATTGATTTATATGAAGCTACCAGTGGCAGGCCTCATTCTACGGTAGGCTCTCGATGCCGTGCTTGTCCGTGGAGCAACCAGTTTTCGATATCGGCGCCAATGTTGCACAATGCTACCTAACATGGAGATATAGGGCGAGCTGCATGGTATCACGATGCGCTTGGTGCGAAGATGTGACGAACACTCCGGAACTTTAAGAATTGAGATCCCTCACTTCAGTTAGATGGGAAATTTGCTTCCAACGAATCGAATCAAGGGCGGGGGAGATTCCGTCTCTACCATACACTTTGCCGGCATCAGCTACCAAGAAAGTATCTTTGTTGGATATCCTGATCTATCCACTCTACTCATGTCATAACGTGCCCCGGTCCCTGGCTGAGATCCGTTTAGCTACACATGATTCTACTCAAGGTCTGGTAACTGGTTGACAGGCATAGCTAACAACCCTGATGATTAATCAGTATATAAGTTTGACGAGCTTGCCAAGAACAGGCAGTGAGAAACAGCCGAGGGAGCCTCATTGGTTCAATATGCACTTTCGCTTCCTGATGAGATCGTTATTCGTAGATCTGGTTACACTCGTAGTGGGTGCCAAGGTTGGGGCTACTATGAGAGGCGAGCTGAATGGAGCAAGCGATTCATCAAGGAGTCATGCGGGCAAGTTCCCAAGCGGGTCAACTTCCTTATATAGCAGTGGTGTCGCCCATAAGGCCCTGGCTCATTTTTCAAGAGCATAGCAAACTATAAGAAACCGGATTATTCTTTAGTCGGTACCAGCTTTACTCACTGCTGGTGGAGTTATAGGTATTCCATAGCATTATATGATAACTTCATGCCGTCAAAAGGACAGGGTCCAGACATTGTACTCTCATCATCATCTCATCAGGCTCTTTTAATCCACAACCCCAGGCAGATGGGCTTCTTCATTAGCCAATACTTGGGAGAAATGGCCCCCAAATGTAAGAGCCGGCCCATGTCCACCGCCATTCGTTCTCCGGCTTTAGCGAGGCTACGCCTTGAATTTCTTATCTCATAATGTCACAAGGTTCCATCTGGCTTGACCTTACCAGCATGAAGCGCTAAATCATCGATGCAACTCAATGCAGAAGCATGAAGCTCTACACTGCGGTATATTACAAGTCACAAAATTGGGGGCCAAATAATTGCTCTCCCACAGCCTATATCAACCATCTACGTGGGACGGGGCGCATCACGCAGCACGCAGCACGCAGCACTAGCTAGGAACGATATGCGGCTCATAGGCAGGCTATCGGGGGACATCCTGAACGAGACGCCCTCGCTTGGTGCTTTTGGGAAGGCTCCATATCATGAATATGCTGCTCAATTTTGCGAGGTCCGGATATGTGCTGCACTGGATGGGCTTCCCTATGCATCGACAGACACCATTGATCTGTCTATCGAGATATTGGACGTGTAAGATAGAGGTCGGGAAGGGCTCGTTCGTCGGCAGCAAGGCCGCTTCGGGGCTGTTTTTGAGGCTGACTTCCTCACCTTTTGGTGACTCTGTGAGAATGTATCCTTAGCTATTACGGAGAATGCTAGACGCACCAAACAACGATCCACTGCCGTAGTGGAGTTCAATTTAGCTCATAGGGCTGGCGCCATCAATCAATTACTTGCGTTATCTACCAAGAGGAAATCTCTAGTGATTTGAGCCGCTAGAAACTTGAGTTGCATTTAAAGTTGGGTGGAAAAACTACGTGCGCAAATACTCCAATACCAAAAGCGCATAAGGCTAGCATAGAGTGAGAAAGAGCTGTTCTTGTTAAATCGGACGTGAAGCTGAGCTAAGCTGAGGATATACGGCTAGTCGAATGGGGAAGCTCCGTAACTGTAAGGTAGGTTTCCTACCCCTTTCAAGGTGATAGCGATCGGACGTAAAACACTGAAGACAATCGTCGAACACTCTGGATAATATTTTCACCTCTCGTCACAGTAGTCCACCGCAGACCAAGCAGATCATCAAGTAGGACATTCCAGATAGAAGAGTATGGTGTCCATGCTCTAAATATACTTTCAAAATGCCTAGTAGTAACGTCCTACCTCACAGCTCTCAGACGTCTAAGCTATCCAAATTGTAACCGAGCTTTTTGACGAAAAAAAGAGATCTATCATGCTGCCACCTTCCGACGACGACCAACTATCTATGAAACCTCTATTGTGTAACGGTTACGTTCCCACCTCCGCATTGAGTTGCAGAATTTCGTCTTCGTGTCATGTTCTGCATTTGTATGACATGCTCCCACTTATCACTGTCTTCTCCTAACGACCAGCCCGATACCCCTCCTAGCTTGTGAGCCGGATCGTTGACGATTTCATCAAATTTGCGCGACATCAGATATGTTGTCTCCCATGTCCAGAAAAGCTTCGGGCTGCTGTTATTATCAATATACCACATTCCTCCGGCCTCTGCATCGTATTGGGAATTCTTTCTCGCAGCCTTGAACGATAGTACCACGTCTGGGCCATGACACGCGCCATAGCCTGCCTGGCAGTTTGGAACGCAGTGCTCTGTCTGATTTCCGCACCATCCCGAGTCACTGCAGCAGTTCGGTAATTCGCATGAGAAGCCGGTGGGCGCCCCATTTAAGATGCCACACGTGCCGTCCGGAGAGATGTGTAATAAATTAGGCGGCTGCTGAGGTGATAAATTCTTTGATTCGAAAGTCAGGACGCCGCTCGCATAAGTATCGGTACCATCGGGATTTTGGGCTTCTACGATGGCACAGCCAACCGGAGGGGTAGCACAGTCCTCTTTCAACTCGAAATACTTGGCATAGAATGCGAAGCCGAGGTTGATCTTTTCAGAATCAAGACCGAGGTCGGTGTACCGCCTTACAGCCTCCTTGGTGCCGTTCACATCAGTGTGGTGACCTGTGACGTTGCTTGCACGGTTGACGAAGTCATACGCCATAATAGTAACGAAATCGACGGCATCCCAGATAGGCTTTGTCTGATTAACGGATTGGAAAGCAGCCATGCTTGCTGGCGTTCCGCCAACAGAAAGACTCAGGGTTTGTGAGCCGACACTTTGATTCTTAAGTTCTGACCTGATCGCTTGCAACAAAAGTGGGAAGTCTGTGATTTCTTGTTGAGGGTTGGCTGATTCATTTTGTCCATGTCCTCCAGGATATTCCCAATCAGCATCTACATGAGATTGTTAACCAAGAAACTGTATTTCGATATGAAATAAAGGGACTAGAGGAAGTAGAGGGACAGCGCGGTGATATGACCAGTACATGATCCTATACTGAATGGAAAGTAACTCACCAATAAAATCAAAGCCTTGCTTGTTCATCCAGCACGCCAGATTAACAGCAAAAGTAGCCCGCGCATCAGCTGTCGACACCGAACTGAAGCTAGTAGAAAAGGCTCCCCAGCCGCCAAGGGAAATGCCAATCTGAGTGCCATTAGCGAAGTAGCTGCGGATTTCTTGGACAGGCTTGAGAGGCGGGTCTGGTCCGGGCTCCGTCATAAAGTCCAGTGGATCAGCGAAGGCCATGATTACATGTGTAATACCAGCGGTGATATTGCGAGCTGGTAGAGGATTACCGTGCCATCTTTGGTTGGAAAAAATCAGCCATAGCTTGCGATATCACAATAGTCGTAGAATAACTTACTCATCAATGTACATAACATTGCGAAAGGCGTAGGCTTGGTGGACAATGGTAGCGATGGCATAGGCGGTGGCGCAGGCCACTTTCTTTTGGAAATACATATTAGCAGAAGACACAACCCGAAATGTGGCAAGTAATAACGTTAAAATGTCTGATGAACAAGAATTGAAGACGAATGAAGATTTACGGGATGGCCGAGCCAATATATAGATATTGAGCTTGTCATAGTTGTTAGCATGTCAAAGAGCTTGATACCCTAGGCGAATAATAATAATAAAGAAAATTACCTCAGGATGAGGTTAATCCAAAATGTTAGATGATATCCGCATTCCAACGGCCTCCTACCGCATGAAAGAACTGTTTGTTGGAAGTACCAATGGCAGACATAAATGTCAGATATTGATGGGCCGACATACCGGTATCAAATATAATACATTAAAAAGGATCGATTAATTACAGATCGTGGCAGCTCAGGGGTACCACCACTGTTTGTTCTGGGTTTGCCGGGTCGAAAACGTCGCACCAGTTTAGTCGCTATCTAATTACTGGATAATGGCCCACTCCACGAGGAATCAAATCTCGTCGATTACCGTTTTCATCCCCTCGAAGATGAGGGAGACGCTGAACTCTTTTTTGAGGCCCTCTATAATGTAGAGATCTCTGCCCTTCAAGGCCCTAGTGCTGCGTAACTTTGCTAGACCACCGACATTCTTTTACGCACTTCAACTTAGATGTTCAAGGATATGAGTTTATTCGGTAATGCCCAGGCCGACAGCGGATGGCGCGTAAAACGACAATCTATCCTACAATTGATCAGATCAAGCCCGAAGCCTTGGTCCATTACAGTAAATGCTGACGAGCTGCGAATATCTGTGAAACGACCATCAGGCTGAGCTTGGCGAGTTCTCGTTATGCGGCTGCGTAATTGCAAGTCGCCGTCAGTTTCTAGCCTGAACTGACATAAAGGGACAAGGGCATCTCTGAGGCATTGTTACGGTACCTCGGACGCCATAAAGATGCGGGGAGGCTGGTCATTGCCGGCGGAAACAATGGCCACGAGTTATGATAAATCACACAGTTTAACGGCCAAACAAATGACGGCGTCTGGAGCGACCATTCTTTTAGTCTCGAGAATCACTTTCAAAGTCCTTTCGTAGCCCCTCCATGCTACTCATGTTTCCCTTTGAAAGGCTGATGTGCGATTATCGTCCTCGGTAAGTGCCTCTAAAAGACATGGGCTGTGTCGGGTGCTTCTGTCATAGCCACTCTCTGGGGCCTAAATGTTGAGCCTTTGACATATAGGTAATTACCCTAAGCCGCCGTTACGGGCCGATATGGGCCACATATCAATAAGATTGAGGACCAGCCCGTCATGATGCCTTCTACCCTAGCCGTGATGGTCCTTCTATTCATCCTATGATCCTAGCCTCCTAACAGGATGCATCTAAACAAGCCACGGGCCTGTTTTCCTTGTCGTACTACATCAACACATCAGACGTAGCAAAACATAAGCTACAGTTACTAGTTCTTACAGGATTGTTGAACCCTATAGGGCTAGCCTTGCAGCTCAGCCTTATCTTACAGACCCTTGGCATGACATAGGTAGTATGACAACACAGAACGGGTCAATAGTGACTCCGGTGATTCAAGGATCATTTGGAGGCTATTCTCTGCGTAGTTTAACTTAGGAGGATCACCCGGATATGTGGCAAAGAGTGCTCCGTTGATCACGGCACGAAAGACGACTACAGTGTGTTGGCATATCTACACCTTCGCAATACTGGTAAGATGCCTCTGGCACCTAAGGTGACCCCTGCTTGCAGGTTGTTAGCCTACTTCCACTGCTGGGCCCTGGATAGCTTTCTCTCTTACTAATACATCGCATTTCTGCTATGCCAATGGCGACAGCCCCAAGCGGCGAACCCGTTATCAGTAATACGGAGACTGAGAATGATCATAAAAGAGTACTACCTTAAATAATAACTACTTCCTGGGGAGTATCCCAATTGTTGAATGTGTCTGCTAAGATCGGACTTTCTGATTGATCAAAAAATAGTGTTGCGATACCAATTCTTCTCCAAGAGATTGGGCTTCCTGCCTCGTCGTAAGTTTGTGCTTGCAGAATAAGACCTGTTGCACGCGAATCATTGTTGACATGTAAGTAAAGGAATCTGCCTGGCACTCTCAAAGTCGGATCTAATTCTTCAAAGTCCAGTCTTCCGTAAGCAAACACTTTCCAGCTAGCTTCAGCCCCATTACCATTCCAGGATTCACCAATCACCAGATCATAAGAGAAGAAAATCCGGCCTTTGCTAGAGCTTTCGTACCGTTTGATACAATCGAACCGCTTTACAAGACTTTTGACTCTGAGAAAGCCGAGAGTTTTTGATTCCGGATCGGGGGTGTCCAGGTCTGTGTCTAGCACTTCAAAAGGGTACTGAGCGAGAAGGCTTAAGAGAGTCCCTGGACGAAACTGTTGTGAGCTCCGAAAATTCCTCTGCCAGAGCGAAATTTGTCCCTCAAGAGCAGCCCAAGACCAGCTAGGGGCACGCCATCCGCCGGGGCGTTCGGCTTTGCCAAATGAGACATACCAGAGCAGCTCATTGTGAAGGTTCGGTCGCCACATGCCAGCAAATTTGATATACTTATGCCCAGTTACTGAGGCCATCTCTTCCGCTACACTCTGTATGGCGGGTAGTTTATCGGTTTTTACGGTCAGCTTACGCGAGCAGTATTCGCCTACGAACAGTTGCCAGTATTGATAGAGCTCTGTGAACGAGACAGCGTTGTCGCGGGGCCAGAGAATACTGTTGGCCGTGTCGGGCTCTTCCGTAGGTTCGTTCTCTTCGGATCGTAGGCAACCCCGACACTCGAAGAATATCTTGTTCCGGCAAAAATGAACCA
Organism: Xylariaceae sp. FL1651; assembly: GCA_025201745.1. Classification (NCBI taxonomy): domain Eukaryota; kingdom Fungi; phylum Ascomycota; class Sordariomycetes; order Xylariales; family Xylariaceae; species Xylariaceae sp. FL1651. The sequence goes on along the minus strand of MU624257.1, from coordinate 594,341 downwards.
TCCTAGTTGACAAACTCCGCTCTTGCATTGTCCACGCTCTGGTGTTCCACTTTGAGCCGTTCACAGCAAACATGCGGTAGCTATCTTGCGAATCAGCATAGTCACATATGATCATATAGCCGTCGCTGGTTCTAGTCTCTCCACAAGCTAGTGGCAGAGTATAGGCGACCTTCACCGCGGGGCTTGTATCAATGCTTCGCTCCAGAAAACCATCATGGCAAGATGCTGCCGATGTGGCCACGATGGTTATAAGAGCGTGGCGATAGACGAGGTGCATGAGAACAGCCTGTTGCTGCCAGTCACTCAACGAATCTTGAATGATACAAAGCGAGTCGATCCATATATACCGTATGTTGAGCTGCACACATACACGGGCTGCGTTGAGGAAGTTCTTGGGTAGTTCTGATTCCTTGATACCCTTTTGGAACTGATTATAATTGGATGACAAGAGACGAAGAGGAGGCAGTGCATTCCAATTACCCCAGACATGGCTTAAAGCAGCGAATGTGATTTCTAAGGGAAGGTTATCACCCGAAGATTCAACAAGCCGTATCTCAAGGTCACATTCCGCATGATCAATTTGCAAAAGCCGGCTTGGGATCCAGGATCCAGCACCAGGAGAGCTCGAGCACAGAGAATGGCCATTTGTACAGTCATCGATCCAAAGTTTAATCATCTCGATATTCTCACTAGACAGTGTGGTGGGACTAGGTAATCGCCGTTTCCATTGTGATCGTGGGGAGCAGAGATCTTAGGCTGTATGAGCAGAATAATTGAGGTTTAGCAACGAGACATTCCATCAACGCACCTGGCGAATCAAATACAAGAAACTCGAGTGTTTCTCCATTCCATGGGGTGCCGTCCACAGCAACAATCGATTCAGCGACCGGTCGACATCTAACCCACATGGAAGTCACTGCACCACCGCATTGACTCCCTTTTTGGGAGCTAAGTGATTCCTCAAGACCCTGAGGCTCTCCAGGCGACACTGTAATATACGGAACGAAGTCGAACGTAATCCTTATCTTCATCTTTCGGTCCCAGGCTGTAGCAAGCTGCTTTTGTCGCTGCTCGGACGATACCCACACTAAGCTCCCATGGTTGTGTTCAATAGAACGGACAATGTCCGGTGGTATGGATATAAGTCTTTGTCGTATGAGACCACACAAGCTGCAGCCGGCCTGGGCGGATGCCGCAAGAATCGGATATGCGGGATATAAGTCCGTCACCTCATATGATGTCTCAAGATTAGAGTTCTCAATCTGACGGAGTTGGCGCCGATCTGGTAGAATCGCCTTGCAGGCGGCACAAGGTAGACAGGCAGGTGCATCGCGAACGGATGCAATAGTCGATTGAAAATCACGGTGGTGTATTGTATTCGACGTTTGGCCCACGGCTTCCATTCCTTAACTATGCCAACTCAGCACCGTATAGAAAAGCAATGTATGTATGGTAATAAGCAAGGTATGAATCAGACCCTCCAGTGTTCGAGCCTTAGGATAACAAAGATCATATCCTTGTCTATTATCAAGTCGACCATTTAACAGACGGCCACTCATTACTGCTCCGCTTAGAGCTGCAAGGTGAAAATATGTGTCCTTAGGCGGTGAGCGAAAGGAGCTTGCTATCCTTGGCTCCCCTCATTTGAAAAGTGCACTTCACTCTAGCAAATCTCAAAATGCGATTTGACAGATATATGCAATATCCCTTGACGAGAACATACAAGCGAGGACAAGCGTGCTGACTGATAATATGATATCTTTTTTTCGTATACATATATACATTATCATGAAAGAGAATGCGTTCCTGTATCGGCTTAAACGCTTTCATGCTCGATTTCTAGGCGGCACCACATGGAGATTGTAGGATCCAATTTCGCTGCCCTCTCTGCTCCCCGAAGGACTTACCAAAACGATGCCCTATTTCTAGAAGACTTAAAAGAAAAGCATTAGACAGGTAAAGAAGAAAAGCAGAAGTTGTGTTTCCTCTTCGTCATTTAGTCGACTCAGCCAAGTCTAACCTAATGCACCAGGAGAACCCAGGTAGTAAGCTCAGGTCGAAGAGCGAAAGGCCCTTCATTCTTCCACCTGTTTGTTCATCTCTGCACTTCTTCCGCAAGGTTCTCAATTTCCGGAATCCGGGACTCGTCTTTTCGCACAAAAGACTTAACTTGTCCTTTGAGCCCGGAGCCATTGCCCTAAGCAAGTGTAAATAGAACGAAAATATGTACGAAAGTAAGAAAAGAGGATTTCGTGCATTGACTGGGGCAGCTGCAGTGTTCTTTTCGACAAATTAATTAATTTCGTCGGATTCGTCGATGTCACGGGTGGTCATTTCTTCATCTCCCTCAGCGGGTGCGGCGTTCTGTTATTTCTGCTGCTGCCGCGGCTACCTAGCGGCGTAAGCCTCTTGCTTTTCTTTGCGTGCCAGGTAGTGTCTCTTCATGCTCGTATTTTTAATTAGATGCTCTGGCGCCTCCCTATCCACCCTCTGCCTGTTTTCCTTCTTCCGCTAAAAGGCGCTCTAACCGGCAGGAGTAGGCGTGGCAACACTACCTAATAGAAAGGTAGAAACAGGTAGTTGAGGAGGTATATAAGTATGCCAGTAGGTTGGCGGGAAGAGAAGTAGGGGGGTTCGGGAGTTGAGACGGAGGCAGAGGAAGTGGAGGACTCATGAAACTTCAAGATAGGGGTGACTCTATAAGCCTTTGTGCGTTGGACCATAGAAGTTGAATTCACATGGGCAATTTGTGTGTTCTTCATCTTAGCGTACTTCTTGGCTTTGACTTGGGTTTTCTCAGTGATCCGAGTGGTAAAAACGTTTGACAATTCGAGCACCGTCTGGGCTGATTTGGTGTCGACAAAAGTGATGGTGCGCCGCGCGCTCGACGTTGTAGCAGATTACCGCCCGCTGGACGGCCTCCCCGGCGCGGGCAAGGGCTTGACGGGCACGACAACGGTCCTCCTCGACCTCGGTGGCAGCGTCGCCGGCGGCGAAAATTCTGTCTTTGGCGATGGGGAGGGCTTGGTGAGAGGAGGGACCACGGATAGGCGTTTGGTCGTGGTGGTTGCTGCTGTTGCTGCTGCTGCTGGTAGTCGTGGTGGTGGTGGTGGTAGTGATGGTGTAGATGTTTTGTTAAGAATAGGCAAGATTGAGAAAACAGCGCGGAAAAGTGTTTCTCAGGCCTTTTGCTGACTTCAATATCTCGTTGGTGCATTTTAAATATAAACGTTTTAAAAATTTATCTCTGTAGTTTTACGAGGTGCGACGGTGAGGTTGGAAGACTGGTGATAGCGGGAGTTGCAGTAACGATAGTGCCACGTATGGACAGGTGCCAAAAATATGTGTGATAGGGCCTCGTCAGATGTATGCAAACATGAAAATGGAAGGAGCCGTGTAATCAGGCAGGCGTAAAGAGTGACTGTTTATGTCATGTCTCAAACCTTGTGTCTCTATTCACAGCATGGCGCATTCCCATAACGTATAAATAAATATTATAATTGCTATACCTTAACCATGCCATAAACAAGCTATAAGACCTTTATATGTATAAGTGCTAGTTGGTTTAAGATGTCGTTTATGCCTAGCTTACACAAGTGATATTATTACGTTTTAGTAGATGTCTATAGCCGCCGTAAGCTATACGTATTAATTATAGGCGCGACGGTATGAAGCCTCCTCCTTCCCTTTTCCTTTTCGATCAATCTCAAATGCTTACATGCGGCCAGAGAGCTTCTGGTCTCCCGTTGATGATCCTCCAGCAATACAGTTATCTCGTGAGCATCGCATCCCCTGAGATGTGCTATCGGACGCAGGCACTTCAACCTCAACCCATTAAGATAACGGTAAGTATGCTGAGAGGAATTTTAACGGTAAAGGGGGAGGAAATACCTATAATAGCTCCAATGGAAGATCACAAGTTACCAATCCTATGCCTCCAAAAAAAAGTTGAAAAGAAAAAAAAGTTCAGACACAGTTTGATCAACAACACTGACGAGTTCATCCAAAGTATATCCAGAGCGTGCTTTAAGTGTGGCTTGCGGAACCACATTCATCTGCACTATTCCGAGGGATAGCTGGTTGCAACCGTAAGGGCAAACCTGTTTTAAGGGTTTGTTCTTTCCAAAAAATGATGCCGTGGGATACGGCATTTCTGTTCTTAACAAAATCAATATCCAGAACTATTGATTTTGAGGTGCCTTCGCTTATGTAGCTCCGTAAAAGTAAGCGGCTCAGCTGTACTCAAAGAGGCTAAAGATCTGTGAGAGTAGTGAGCTGAGGACTACGGGCAGGATTTGGCCGTCGGAATACGGATGGCTTAGACGTAGCCCGCATTATCCTAACGAGGCTTTCTTGCATCACGAGTGAAACGTTAAACTACGAGCTGCAAGTCAAGAGAGGTAGAAGTCCTAAACGTAATGGCACGGGAAAATCCCCAGGAACAGACTACTAGCGCGACAACCGGGTCGAGGGGTTTCTAGGGGAGGAGCAGGGGAAAGGTAGTGTATACGGAGATTAGATAATATAAGCAGAATGAGAGCAAGAGTGAGAAGTGTGAAACGGCTTTAGAAAGGGGCGAGAGGACGAGGAGAGAAAGGGGAAATGTAAGCGGGGAGGTTAAGGGGATGAAGCACGACTGATCGTGTGCTCGTCCATGCTTAAACTTAACCCTTCGGAGTCCTCTAGGGAAAGACGTAAGAGCCAACTTTACTGAAAGATTCGATGGATGGGGCAATGAGTGAACCCAGATCGTGACTTTACTATGCACGTGTTTCAGGAGCATACATGGAGGTTTCATGTACTCAACTTAAATGCCTAACACAGCATATTGGACTTAGTTAATGATAGCTTTAAGAGTAAACGGCATTCCTTGAGGGTATTAAGGCCTCGAGTACCATAAGCTGAAGCTTATTAGGCGGGATGCTTATGTTAGAGTATATCTCTCCTTCGCATTAGAGGATCGTTTATGATTGTAAGTCGTTGTAGGTTCCAGAGGACGAGAATGCGCCAATAGAGAGGGTAGGGCTTGTAATATCTTAAATACGATTGTTGATAATGTCAATAACATGAGGTTAATAATTTATATAATCATCGTATCCCATCAATCATACTGTACAGCGAGACCAGAACCTCCCATACTCGATACCAAGTGCAGGGGCGAGAGCTGACTGGACTCGATATTTATTTTATTGGCCTGGGCTGTTGGGAAGAAAAGTCGTTTTGGAGGTTCGAATCTAAACAACCACATGTACGAGACTTGCTGAAGACTAAATGCATCACTCAAACGAGCTATGCTCACAACGCTAGAAAGTGCCGTTCAAAGGGCCCTTATGTGTCCCTGAAGCATTATATTAGTATAAGTTGTACCAAGCATTTGTGACGCTTATGAACAGGAGATGAGAGGTATGCACTTACAGCAAAGACAACGTAAGGTCACCATGCAATCTAGCCTTGAGGGTGACCTCAACCTCAATATTCAGATCAAGTCTTAGCTTAAGGGTGTCGCTCTTGCCGCCATCGTCGCCGCCTTGAGGTTGCTGCATCATCTGCTGCTGCGCCATCTGCATCTGTTGCTGCTGATAGAGTTGTTGCGGATCTTGCATCGGCTGCATGGCCTGCTGCTGACCTTTTCCTTTACGCCCGCGGCGGCGACGATTGGGAGAACGGGATGGCGACACGGAGCTTTCTGAGGGGCTCGCGCTCTCGGCGTAAGGTGCGGGCTTGGCTTCGGTTTCGGACATTTTGGTGGCTCAATTTAATAACAGTTGTTCTAGTTGAAAGCCAATACAATGCTAGAGGATTAGATAACGCGAGAGCAGGAGAGTCCGCGCCCTAGCTATAGTCCTGAAAACCTATGTGGTTAGGATACAAGTATCTGGACAGGTCATTCCCATGGACAGCGGGCACTATTAAAGTATTATAAAGGCTATGTAGCCGCATTTTAGGGTTCCCACGTAATAGATCGTGCTATCTCAGAAAAAAACAGGGCAAGGTTTGATATGCGGGCTTTGTTCACGTCACTAGCTGTCGTGTGTTTGGCTAAGAAACTTGATTTTGCGACTATGAGATAGAGAAGATCGAGATTGCGGAGGATTTGACGTGGTTGTACAGCGATAATCCTGGACTGTGTAGCCGGTGGGGTAACCGACATCATTTTCCTGTCTGTGGCTGAACACAAGGTCCCTGAAACTTACCCCTGTCTGACTGTAGTAATTTCAAAACACCATAGCTAGAGGGAGTCAAGATGCCTCAGGCTAAAGACTTTCGTCCAGTTTTGCAACGGTAAAGATCACGTCAGTAGTAGGGCACTTTTATTTTTCGTATGACTTCCTCTTCTCCACTGTCTGGCTTTTCTAGCTTTTACATTAGCAAGGACCCGGGAACTCGTTCATGGTCTGCCGCATCGCCGTATCCGGAGTATTCGCATAGACCCGGTCTCCCTTCCCGTTCACGATATGGCTGATCTCGCTACCGGGTGTACCTGTCAGCCACACCGTGGTCAAGTGGTGCAACTTGACACTTTCGACTGCAGGAACTTCAATGGCATTCTCCAATTTTGTAGGCGAGTCGCGGAAGTACGAGTAGATTCCTAAACCCCAGGCCTCATGGCTCGTCACGGTGTCAGCTACCTTATACGAGGCGAAGCCGTTGGTTCTGCCACACATCCATGACCTCTGATCCGGCGGGTCGTAAGGAATCTCAGACTGATAGAAGTATAGCCGACCACCATTGCCCTTCCAGAGCGTCTGGTATTCTTTATGATGCTCATTGAACAGCCCGTATATCGTTACATCTTCACCGTTGACGACGACTCCGTTCTTGGTCGGATTCGAGTTCCACGTGGCCCCCTCGCCATGGTCGGCACGCCATAGCCATAATTGATCACCAACTACGTTGTGACTGTTGATTGTTATGCCTACATCGTTCTTGCAGCAGCCGGCTGTGCGTACGGTCAGGTCATAAAGAAACGTCGGGTTGGACGCATGGTTAGCGGAGCTGTCGCTTGGTCCAACTTCGACCAGAGTTGGTGATGCTACTTCTCCAGCGTCGATGATTAATCCTGCTATCGTCACGCCACTAACGTCAGCCACGGAAATTGCTGGGCGCCCATTAATAGGAATAAGTGATGGCTGTCCTAGCCCAAGAATGACAGCACCGGCCTTTGCTACTTGTATCGCGTCGTCAAGCTTATAGATGCCAGGCGTGAACAGGATGTGCTTTCCTGCATCCAAGGCCATGTTGATGCTAGCTGCACACGCGTTCGTTGGGTGCGCTATGTGGAAATCATCCATTGTGATAGACTTGCCCGGCGTTACAGCTCCGTTGACCCAACTCGGTCCCTGAGTATTTGTCTGCATAGCAGGTATGAAAACCTCGTACCGGTTCTCGGCAGTAACATAGATGTATGGCTTTTCTCGAATAACTGGTGTCCTTTCCACAGTGGTATAAGGAGTAGTTGGGAAGTTATCTTGGCTTGGGGCGTCTGCGTCACCCACGAAGACCATGTTCCACACTCCGTTCGCCCAGCTACCGTACTTATTGTTTCGTGAAAGCCACTGCTGCTGCGAGCCAGGTAGAACCGTATGGTCCACTACTGAGTCGGCCATGAAGCCGCCTGAAGCCCAACCTCCAGCTCCGCTGTTCGGGTCAACTTGAAAGAGCCAAAGCCCACCGGAACTCCGAATATGCATTCGCCGAATCGGAGCGGCTTGCGACACGGCTATGGTAGTTGTATTATTGGTGGCCGGTGATGCGTTAATGGCGAAGTTCTCGAAGGTGCGCCAGAAATTACATGTGGCGTTGCGGTTCGGCATCCAGTATGCCGGTACGTTTACTCCGCCTTCAATGAGCACGTCGTCTGGATTCTGTCCTAGACCTGCTACATGGGTGTAGAAGCCAACATCAAAGACAATGTTATAGGTTCCTGGTCTAAAAAGCAATGCATAGCGTTCTGTACCGAACTCGTTGGCCTCCATCTGTTTGAAGATGGCTGTTACCTTATCTTGTATGGCCACCATCGGCATACTAGGATCGAAAACGTAGACATTAGGACCAAAGACTGTCCGATTCGCATTCAAGATGGAAGTACCCTCCGCCATCTTGAGCCTTAGGGATCAGCTGCTCAGGCAGGTAACCAGCGACGCCGCTGTGGCTACCAACTCTAAGCCTGATGGGCCACTTTGCGCCACTTGTTTGTATTTCTGTCGAGTGGGCAATATTCAATAGTGCTCAAGAGATCTCTTATTCAAAACATCGATACTTGCTTGGCATGAAACCAAAGAAGTGGGTTGTCGACAGAATAAAGATGGATTGAGGGAGATGATGTACAGCGGGCTAATAATGTTTTGCCCTTTTACAACGCGCGCAATGGTTTAACATCCCACCTTCTTTTACCCCGCTATAGCATAGCATACGGGCCTATCCGTATAAAATCCAACGAGCAGCACCTTTTTATTTGCAGGTCATGACAATGCAGCCTAGTGCCAAGTTGCACCAAGACAGGCCAGTTTAGATGAGATTAAGGATAGATTTCGGCTCCTTGAAAGAGGTAGTCTCCCATTTCTGACGTCTTTAGAGTTTATAACGTCTAATCCACTATATATAAATATAAAAGCCGCTTATCATTAAAGAGAGTCTGCGAGGTGGGGCTCCTCGCTGCACCAGTGACTATATTCACATCCATACACCACGCCCACACTATGTATTTACGTCTTGTTTTGTCAATCAAAACCCAGGCGTTTATTAATTTTAAATAACAGCCGATTTTTCCAACAGCCTCTATGGCGTAGTGGTAGCGCGTCGCACTGTATGTCTCACCTACTTCTTCTAAATTGTAAGCAATTGTTCGCTAACATCATTACAGTGTAGCCATTACAAGATCATGCGAAGGTCTCTCGTTCGATCCGGGATGGAGGCAAACATCTCTTTTTTGGCCAATTCTGTCAGCTCTTTCGGTTGGTTACTATCTCTTATTTTTTCCAATTTGCACTTAGTGAAAATCCACTAGACGTTAGTTAGTATGTTGGTACTTCATGCTTGTGTAGTAGTATATATAATAAGCCCCTACATGCAGGGGCTTATTATAATTAGTAAGCCAATGACTAACTAGCTTTACCACCCGGAGCAGCCAAGAATAGTTACAGTCACTGAGCGTTAGCAATAATAATGCAAACACATGGTAATCGGTAAATAAGGACGTCGTGTAAAGTTCTACGCACATAGTAAAGAATATGGTGCTAATGATATATGATGTACTAAGTACGCACTGTTCTAAGAAGAGTGTATGCTTTGTTTAGTAAATTTACAAAGCCTCAATCCAGGCCGCGCTCTTCACCTTAACTTAGTTATTTTAATAGAAGTATCAAGCATATCATCAGTCACATTGCAGCTTTCTACGCTCAAGAAGTTTTGTACATCTGGGTCGTCCAGCTTAGATTGCTCTTACCTTTGTCCTAAGCCAAATTTTGGAATATAGTATTATTATACAGCTGCGAGAACAAGACATCATACAACCCTAGGATATAATAAGCCTTGACATTGAGGGCACTATTTTATCGACAGATAAGCCTCAAAAAAGCTTATCTCGTATAATTACTAAGACTATGTGTGGCGAGAGAGTTTGATATTGACAAATCCTCAATTAACCTGAGACACTGTACTTTGCTGTAATCTCACTGCCTCCATTCGTCCCCCAAAAACTCCAGATAGGCCCCTTTGACAACTGCTTGTTGCAAATGTAGGGTCTGGCATAGCGCTACGTGATGTCCATAGCTACTTGGCTGTCCATTTTGAGCCTTAGTGTCGGTGACGACGGCTGCGATGATGGCGGTCGTCTCGGCGCCTATCTCGGTCTCGGCCACTGACACGGTTGAATATGTTTCCGACAACATCCCTGGCGGCTTCACCAACTTGTCGTCCCCACTCATTTGCTTGATCTTGACATCTTGGGCAAAGCTCTAGCGTATCGGAGTTTAATTCTCGCCTGATCTCAAGAATGGTTGGCTGATGGGGGCAACCTCTTCGAGTAGAATCTGACAACGTAAATGTTACTAGAAATCACGACCGTATTTCTGGTTCCCTAAGGCCCGCAGCATGCTAGGAAGATCGAAAAAGGGAGCTGAAGATATTTACCTCGGCATTCCCGGACGAGTTCAAGAACACTTCGTAGCTTTTTCCTTTGGCACGCGGAGCACAAAATCTCGATTTTGTTGAACCCACACATCACTGCTGAAAATACTCTGGTATCGTAAAAGGAGTTATTTTTGCTTGTGCTTTATGTCCGAAGTAAATGATGCGAGTGCCTAAAACAGAATTTAGCTAAGGTCTTAGGAAGTTAGATGTCTTTTATATAGAAACAGAATCGAGTCTTTATCTCAATTGACTTTATGAGACATTAAAGCATGTTCTTTCGCAACTGGAGTACATGATACTACTCTGTATTGTGTGTTATGATTCGACGCTATTCTTTGACTATTGCCATTCTTTTATAATTGTCACTGTTTGACCGGTGCTATTGTGTGATCAGCGACGGTAACGCCATCTTGTGACCCATTCATTGATGGAATAGCTTGAGAGTGATTGGTAACCGCAACTATATCACGACTTATGATACCATGTACAAAGCAGATATTAAACACTCAGTATGAAATGTGTGCTGGCTCATTGTGGCGGTGTGGTAGCCGTCAGGGCTCCGTTTTGCAATTATCATATTAACCTCACCTCTAACTATTTACTTAGCTTATTAATAGAATCGAAACAGTCAAAGCTCAGGTTCTATCAGGGTCTAATGTGGCCTAGGGGTCAAATAAGAGCTACAATATGTATGTAAGGGGCTTCGCCCCTTATGAACCCATGGCTATTGAAGCTTTAGCTGTTCTTGTCGACCTAGTTACCTGGATTCGACCCTATGTACTCTGTGCGCTGAGCTAAGGTTAGGAATATAGAGGTGTTGTACAGCTGCGAGAGCAGGACATTATACGCGTCTTCAATGGTCATGGTGTCGTCATTTACCGAGTACACGACTGTTCCATATCCTGCCATTAATTCAATGAATGGAGGCAAGATCTCATCCGTTTTCTCCATCCGAGTCTCGAATCTCGCCGCGTCTTCATTACCCCTACTACGCTGAATATATCGCTTTTTAGCGACATCTCTAGGACATTCGATCACGATTGTTAGTCCCGAGAAAGAGGCGATGAAGTCTTGTATGAGATGTTTGGAAATCGGACCCGTCGTTAGTGGGAGCCCATCGAGGATAAAAGCCTTATACTTACCTTCAGCTCTCGCCTCGTCGAGCTTCTCTCGCAAAATATCAGATGCAAGAACAATCGTGCGTTTGTTGTTGACCTTAAAGTTGTGATACAGTAATACAACTGGCACCGGGTTATATCGCGCCAACAGCTCTGCAGGGATTTCCTTATGTTCGACCACATACTTGTTTATATCGTCTGGCATACCCGGGATTGGGCCCATTATTGCCTGCCAATAAGAGCGTCGTGCGTCCCCCATTGATAAGTGATAGAAGCCGAAGTCAGAAGCTAGCTTTCTACCGAGGGTGCCTTTGCCGCATGCTGTGGCGCCGGTGAGGATGATAATCGGGAGCGACATTTTTGACTATAGTACTAGCTCTTGAGATGTGGCCGTTTAGGATATTAAGTACCAAATGTGCAGTGGGCAGTTACTGACTGTGATGGTTATATGCCTTGTTTCCAGGGTGAGGGTGATTTGGATGACTTTTTGCATATTTTTATGTAACCTGCCAAGCTAAGACTTTTAGAAAATATTCATGTAGTTCTTTAACTGTACCTTTGTTTACTTTTAGTCCCAACAAAGCTGAATTATTTTCAGGCCTTGAAACATCAACCTCTAATTATATGGCTTTTACTCCTAGGCCGCTAAAATGAAACATATCTCTATGGTGCATTAATCATGGTGCATTAATCCTCTTTCAATGCCTGTATCTTATCAGAAGCTATAGCGGATGTAAGTACTTACTAATGGGTACGTTACTGTAACTTTTATCCTAAATAGTAGCTATTTTTAAAAGTAGTTATGGAAGCGGGTTAAAGTAGATGCTTCTTCAGTACCTGATTCTGACCTAATCGTCAGGCCTACGCTATATTAAGACGCCAGAGTCAATAATAGCAGCTGGAAAGGAAGAGTTGTAAATGCCACTGATGGTGACGGAGATCGCCGCACAGGACACGCGAGGCAAGCTTTTTTAAACTGATAATTAACAGCTCGTATCTAGGGTCTGCGGAAACTGTCAATATACTGATCAATATCCCCCATCCTCAACAATTTAGAATTTCCTGTAGGCTAACGAGTCTAGATGATGTGAAGACCATTACGGTTAGATAAAAGATATAGTTCAGGCTTAGTGGTGTCAGTTATGTGTCCCTGACCCCCCGAAGCCTCCGTAATTGCTCTCGGGCAACTGTATATATTCAGGTTCTACGATGTATGCACCTTAGATAATCAGTAATTAGTTGCTTTGTAATGCTCTATAATTCCCGAGTACGTAAGTTGTAATTGAATCCTAGCGCTGTTGTTGCCAGCATTCTGAACGGCTAAAGCACTACCCGTTTTTGCGCCACTGCCGAATACAAAGCTGAAATTGCGCCTCTGGTGGTTAACATCTTTGTTTGTTCCGTGATTGTTCAGGAAGTTTGTTCAGAAACTGTCCTTTACCAATCCACTGCAACAATATAGCCTTTATCCGGTCTCAGTAACTGCAACCTCCATAACAAGGTACACATGACTTTGACAGAACATCCAGTTCTCTCTAAGGATGCAATACTGCTTGAAACAACAAGTGTTGTCCTATAATTATATGTGTATTTAGACCTAGATTAGATCTGTGTAATCAATTTGCACTAAGAGCTAGCACCAATAAACTTGAAATGAATTTGATGTCAAAGCTAGGTTATAAGCCCACAATCGACCGATCATTCTAGTCACCTACTATGTGAAGCTATTCAGGGACTGGGGCTATTGTTAACGTTGCATCTGCCTCTTATTCGGGCATTGCCTGCTAACCTGCCAACCCCGAACAAGTAACTCTACCTAACATCCCACGATACGCTCACAGTCGACTCTGGTCAATGCTTAATCACCAGTGCTCTTGTACCCAGCCTGTCGCATACCTTTCCCCTCATCTACCAAGAGCGTGACAACCATGCAGAAAAGAAACAATGCTGCGCTTATCGCCGCTGGTAACCGGAGGTTGTTGATGGCATCCATAATTGGACCATTTACAATTTGGGGGATCCATACAGTACCGAGTGAGAACACAGACTGAAATCCAAAGTACTTGGTCTCGTTGCCCTGCGGAAACAGCTTCGAGAAGAGAACTTTGAAAGCAATGGAAGCGATGCTCGAAGATATCGACTGGAGAACCTGGAAGAAATAGAATTCCCAACGATGTTTAAAGCCGACTGCGACTGATGGGGAAATGCCGATCGCGCACCAAAGAGCACAGAAGCAGGTGATTGCATAACAAAGAATTGTCCAATGCCGTAATGTCATTCCAATACGGTTCTTCAATACCGGTCGTAGGTAGAGGAATACTACGGTGCTGATTACTGAGGTGGCTGGGCCAGTGAGTGAGTAGTAAGTAAACTCCCGCACATTCGGCCGGATATTGAGGTTGAAAAGCTGGCCTGTGACGGAACTGAACGAAAATAATGCATCATTGTAGACAGTGAAGCGTAGAAGGTATTTGAAGGATTCTGGATATTTCCAGATCTGCCGGAACAGAAGCGCAAACGTTGTCAAAGGGAGCATAAGCCAGTCTCGAGCACCCTTGTGGATCTGCCCGCTACTAGGCTCTGGAGCAGGGAGAAGGCGCCAAGCGATAAGGGAGAGAATAATGCAGAGGGCACCGGATGCTGTTGTGGTATAGAGCCCGGCATAAACCGCAGACACAAACGTTAGGCCAATAGAGATGGCGTATAAGACAACTTGGCCTCCATTGATGCTATTAGAACCCCAATCGCCCATCTTCATGCCATCTTCAATAGTTTTGCGAGCAAGCTCGGGATTTTGGGGTGCAATTTTAGGGTCGCTGACCACGAGCTCAAGGCTATTGTCTAAGGGCTGTTGTGACGTTGAAGATCTGAGGTCTTCGGACTTGTGCATGACGAAAGGGATAAAGATGTTCTGCCATGCACCAGCTAGAAAGCCAATGGCATTGAAGGCCACGTATAACCCTAATAAGACATTGAATGCCATTAAGTCACCGCCCCTGAAAGTGGCGATTGGGAGACATAGAGCTCCGTAAATAATCAATTGGGCGATGTATTGTTCACGTTGGCAGTTGACATAGTCTCCGATACCAGATATAATTAGCATCAAGGCACCGCTTAAGGCGTATATGACAGCGTTCAAATACAAAATGTAAGATGCAAGGTTGACATTGCCAGACCCTGCAAAGGGTACTCGGCAGGAAGTCGCTGTGAGTAAACACCCAGATCGAGCCGCCTCTCCAGGTGCATGTCCAATGACATAGCCGATGGTTTGAAGTTGAAAAGTGACATAGGTTATGAATGATGCAAATGGTGGACCGATTGCAAAAGTCGACAGGAAATATTCAGTCTCGTATCGTCGTAGTAGAGCACGTGAGGACGATGTATTCGTGACGGTCGTTGGATCTTGGGTTTCGATACCTTTCTTTGCCATATGGATCTGCGTTACTCCTAGTGATAATCTAGCCCACGAGTTTGAGATAGTATTTTGGAAAAGAGGTGAGAAATGGGATGCTCTAGCGGGTTTGGTCAACTGATCAGGTGTATAGTAAAGGAATATGTTTGCTCATCCGGACCCAATCCATAGTGGTGATGTCTATAATCTGCTCATAAGTCAACCGCCCCCCCTCGTGCCAACCCCCCAACAAGCCAGCTTTTTCCCATACAAAATCCCAAAAACTCCCTAAGTTAACATAGTGTTATAAAGATGAAAAAAAAAGTAAAAAAGTTTATTTTAACTTCGTTACTTAATATAAAGACTAATTTCAATTTAAACGTTTTTTACAAAAATTTACGATTTTATCTTACTAGTTTATTTTATATAAAAAGTTGAAAGTTATTATATTAACATTTTGCTATATAAAATTTATATAAAACTGTTAATATTAAAACATTTTAAAATCTTTGTTAATTAAATAAATAAAATATTTAAAATTACGCTTTTAGTATTACATTAATATGCAGTTCGTCATATTTTATTATTATTTTTACATTATGCCGTTATACTGAATTTGTATGGGAAAACTGGCTTGTTGGGGGGTTGGCACGCAGGGGGGGCTGTTGAATTATCTGCTTAAACCTGCTCAAACTAGTTATATAAAGATCGGCAACATATGTAGAGCTTTAGCTTGTGCTTCAATTGCGTGGCGTGCTCCTTCTTAGGGAAAACAACTATTTCGGCGGCTTGGAAGAAGCTCGCTTGGTAGTTGACAAATGCACGATACAGGTCAACCACAAGGAGAATTGCCAGCTAACAATAGGGATAAATTTAATGACCGACTAGCTATGTTTTTGGTGAGTCCTGTTCCTTGTTCGGTAGTGTATTGGTCCATATTTCGAACATAACTGTGGCCATTAAATGTAATGAAAATACCTCGTAAAAAAATTTCGGATTTGCTGTTTGTCACATGTTCCATAGAAGGCAGCGTGATAGGGGCTTAAGACCAATACCTCACGAAAATGGCAGACGGAAAACTGGAGAATATATAACTAGAGATTAGGGGCATCTGAAGAATCGGAGCAAACGCTTCCCCGCTACTTAGCGGTGTCTCATGTTTATCTATACAACATTGCTCGTTGTTAAACGTGAGAAGTATAACTCACCAGGAAAGATACATTGGTGGCGGACAGTCAAAAGCGGTACTGGTTTAGTCATGACCATAGATATCTATTTCCGTTAAAATGTTTGAGAAGCGTCTAGCTAAACATTATGATTAAGAATGTGCAAGGCCGGCTCTGTCTCCACCAAATAACCTCCTTCGCAAAGCCACCACTGCGAAAATCTAGATCAATTGCCATATCTAGAGCAGCGGACTTAGTACAAAGCTCTCAACCCCCCCCAAATTATACTCGATTACCAGCCGCCGTTCCAGGTGGAGCAGTGTCCGTTATCCTTCACATTCTTGTTGACGGTTAGGCAGTCGTTGTACTGGGCCTTGCAGGCGGCATCGGCGTCGTTGTAGTTGCCCGGTATCTTGCCCGACTTGCAGCCCTCGGCATACACCTGCTCGCACTGCTGATACTGCGACTTGCAGGCGTCAGCACAGGCGCTGCCGCACTGGGGCCGCGTGTACGATGGGCACTTCTGACTGTCCTTGTCTGTGTATAACTTGAACACGTAACCATTCGTCCAGTCATCTTTGATATTGTTGCATGTCACGATGGGCAGGTCGATGCCGCCTACGGGGTGGCCGGGGCTGTAGCCATATTTATTGTTGGTAGGCTGAGTGCAGACGCCGGTCGGCGTGGGAACCGGGCAACTAGATGTCGGGGACGGCGTTTTTGTCGACGATGTGGTGGTCTTGATGGATGTAGGGCATGGGTAGGTCGAAGTGGTGGTAGTAGGGGGGTTGCCGCCCTTTGGAGGAGAACCCTTGAAGCAGTCGGACTTGCCACACTTTCCACTCATACAGTTGCTGCCACAGTATTCATTGATACTAAGACACCAGTCGGCGAAACCAAAGCAGTCGAGTGCGCCAGGCAAACCGGCGCTTAGGAAGCAGCTGGTAACCTGGATTGTGCACTGCGACCAGCCAAGGAGACAGCCGCCGTAGTCATTCCAATCAGGAATAGGGTTGGAGCACCATTTTCCGCAATGGTACTCACAACTTGGCGGAGTCACAATGGTTGTGGTGCACACGGGCGAACTGGAAGTTGTAGTTGAGCTTGTCACGCGGGTGGTGGAAGTCACTGGATATTTACTAGTTGAGCTCGTCTTGGGAGTGCTATAGGTCGAAGAGGATGTGGTGGTGGAACTCGTCACGGGAGTGCTAGAGGTTGAAGAGGAAGTGGAAGTGGAGCTTGATACGGTAGTGCTGGAGGTCGAAGAGGAAGTGGAAGTGGAGCTTGATACGGTAGTGCTAGAGGTCGAAGAGGAAGTGGAAGTGGAGCTTGATACGGTAGTGCTAGAGGTCGAAGAGGAAGTGGAAGTGGAGCTTGATATGGTAGTGCTGGAGGTCACCGGGGGAGTAGTGACCGAGGAAGTGCTCGACACATTGGGCGGCGTGCCACATGGCTCAAGCGACTGCAAATCTTTGGCGACATAGAGGCTGAGTCTGGCCGGGCCACCGCAAATCTGGCTAGCGTTGCCATTGCAAGCAATGTTGCAGGTCGTCGGATCAGTCGCCAGGGCGGTATCATTGCCCACGACAACACCGCAATAGCATTCACCTCCTAATAACCATGTGGTCAGCACGAGCTCAGGTTGAAATGATTCATAGAACAAACTCACCATACTCCGTCCCGGCAAATGGAAAGCCGCCAGTCAAGCAGGACTGCAAGCAAGTCTCAGTTGTCATAGTAGAGGCGTTCAGGTTGTCCTGACGGTAGAAGAGGGCCTTGCCCTGGCTGGAATCGTCGGTCCAGCAGCCGACAGGAACATATTCGCTAATGTTCTCCTGGCCGTCGAGCGGTGGGAATGTGGGGTCCATCCAGATATTGACCTCGGTGTTCCCTCCGCATGTTTCCGAGCTGTTTCCTGTGCAAGGAAACGAGCATTGGTCCTCGGGGAGCAGGGCTGTCGATACTGTTTGGCCGCAATAGCAGACTCCATAGTATGACAGACCAGCCAAGCGATAACCATTGCCTGTGGCATACGTAAGCTCTGCTCAATGCATAGTTGGCTGGTTCGCGAGCCTACTCACCCTTGCATTCAGCAACGCAGGTCTCAACAGTCATGTTCTGTTGATCGAGGTCGGTACGAAGGCTTAGAGCCTCTTTCTGGCCTGGCTGCCCATTGTCGTAACATCCTGTGTAAACGAAGGGTTCAAAGGGTGAGAGACAAGGAGGAATCTCGTTGTACCAGGCCTGGGCCGTGTTCACGAGCGAAAGAGCTGCAATGGCAGCCAGCGACCTGATGACGACCATGTTACTAATCGATGAGCTTCTATGCTCAAATGAGAGCAGCAGCACGGCAAGAAGAGAGGGTTATAGCTAGAAAGAGCCGCGTGTACTAGCGATTTCGTCATTTTTGAGGGTGATGACGGGAAAGGGGTTTATATAGACTTCCAGGGACGTGACAAAGCCATATGGAGTTTCCAACCCAGCTTGGAAACATATCGAAAGTGGGTAAACACGTCGACAAGCAACGGCCAAAATTGTGGTGGCTTGAAGCAGTGCAGAAGACGGTCGTACTGCGTAAGCAAAAGTGACTTCGGAAAAGAGAGTCACATCATGAATGCAGAATATAGCAACGCAAATGAAAAATACGACAGCCTTAAGATCGGTCCAGGCTCTTCTTCAGCCTGCAGTTCAGCTATTGGCAGAGGGCCCCCCTTGGGACGCGATAGGCTCAGTACCATAGAAGGATTCGCTTGTATAGCCTTTTCGGGAATTATCGCAGCCCGTACAATTGCACATCCGGGCGAGGTTGAGTTTCTTGTGGATGCAGCAAGTATGGACGTAGCCCCGGCCAGAGGTATAAAAAACAAAAATAAATAAAATAAAATAAAAGGTGGTAGAACAGTTTGGGGTTTGTTGTTGCTGTAATAGGAAGTGAGCTTAAGCTAAAAGGAGAACTACGCTATTGGTGAGCGCCACAAGCAGATTTTTGGGCATGCAGCAAACGCCGGCTTGCAAGGCAGCTAGCTGCAAGGGTCTCTACATGTAGTGTACATTAGATACCCGTTGGTAGCCTACCGGTACTAGTCTACATGTAAGCGAACCGTCACAAGCGGCAATCGTACTTTAGGTACAGTACAGTACAGTACCTTACCTTAGATAGTCTACAGGTAGCTTGCCCTGACTAGCCTCAATGTGCCCCTGTCCCTCTTCATATTCGAACAACAGCGTGATGGGCATCTTTGTAGCATCTTTGTTGCATAGGACACACCGAGGATGAACTTCGCCGATATCTGCCTACTGTTAGGCTTGGTTAGTATTTGTGCTCATGACTCGAAGGGAGTTGTCAACAAGACCGCTAGCGCATGGGCTTGCTTGCTTATACGCAGTAGTAGCTTGCCAAGCTAAGTGTTGCTAAAACTGAGTATGTATGCCCTCAATAGTACGTTGTCGTGCAGGACCTACGCGTTCTAGGGGCACGGACGACGCTGCACTGGGCTGAACCCTTGAGAGCAATCAGCCGTCGGCCGATTTCATGCCACTCTCAACAAGAGCTCGTATTCAGAACTTGGGAATTGCCACACCGTTACAGCCGTCATCGCTGGGCGCTAATGAAGGCGAGTCTCAGCAGGACTTGGATTATTGAGGCCACGATCTTCGGCGAGCTTCAGTGTGTTGTTTTGGGTCAATCCGGGGCAAAAGCGGTACGTAAATGAACTTGACTACTTGGCGATAATGCTGTCTTCTCCTTTTCTTCTTTTTCCCCATCCGCATTATGTTCGGATTCGTGATCCGACTCGCTGCCCGCTGCGGATATTTGACGAGTCTCGGCTGTCCGCTGAAAATGCAGGTCGCCAATACTTCCATGTAAGTGTGCACGGTCGCCAGAAGTATGTCATCGACCGTTGCAGCGTACCACAACACCCAACACCCAACACCCACGTTGCAGTCGCGCCATGGCGCAACCCACCGCCTCAGGTCTGTACCCCTTCGGGTTGTGGAATGCAATGCGAGAATCTAATCTACGACACATCCCCAGATCTGCAGGCACAGACCCCTTCTAGAAAGAAGGGAGAGTCTGGGGAAGATCGGCTCTAGTTGCACCATTTGTGAAATAACATGGGACAGTCGAATCTGCGGTAGGGTCATCGCAATCACTTCAGATTCAACCATACGTATATGTATATGTATACCGTACGTATCCACGGGACGGCAAGGTGATTTGCGAATGTTCCTCTCACCTGCAGAAGGGCGGCACTGACAACCCATGGAACGAAAGTCCAATAGGACGCTAACGGATGTGACGGTGTGTGACGGTACCTGGCCATGGTGGATATTCGAGTGCCGCCTCAAAACCCGTCTAGGGTGGCCCCCAACCGGTAGTGCGTCGAGAAGAAAACATCACCTGATAAGTCGGAAAGGTGACAGGCTCGTCTCGCGAATCTAGAATATGCTGGGCTGGTGCCTGACGAGGAGGCTAAGTGTTCGACGAGCACAGCTTCCCTTGCATCCAGCTCCCGCTTGAACGCCGGCTTGACGCTCTTGGGATAGCGCTGGTCCTTCGGGCATCAGGTTCAAGGTCATCCGTCAGACTAGTTTCGGTAAACGTGTGACCCAGCGCGGTTGACTCCGACGACTTAACCAGAAGACTACTAGCTAGTCTAAATATTGCAGAAGCTTCAAGCCCGGATTGATTCTTTAAATCGCTCAAAGTTGCAAGCATACCATTATCGAGAACAGTCCTACTCCGACCAAGCGACAAGGATAATACCGCCGGGGGGGGGGGGGGGGGGGGGGGGGGGGTTGTTATTTAATAAACAAGGCAACAAATTTTAAAAAATCCAAATGGTGATCAGCAACCCCGAGTGGTTAAGGGCAGCAAAAGGAAATTATGGAAAA